>JAYESA010000011.1:41243632-41286955 GCA_036927795.1 Iris macrosiphon
TATCACAAATCATGGGGCTTGTTAGATTCAAAAATAGATGTTGGCTTAAAGATGAGTATAGAAATTTGAATTTGGCTCAAAGTAGTGCTAGCCATTAGACATAACCTATAATATATTTACAACTCCTAATTTCAATGATGCCGCAAATCAATATTTAAAACTATCAATAATATATTTACACTATAACCTTATAACGAATAATTTCTAAATTCTAATCCTACAAGCATTAATACTAGTTAAAAATTTGAAATAGTAAAATAAAATTATATATATATATATATATATATATATATATATATATATATATATATATATATATATATATATATAGGGGATTTACAACCTTACAGTCCCTTATTATGTATATGGAAAATAGTACCCTATTGTGAGATACTTGCACAGAAGCCTGAGTCCACTAGCCAAGAATTGTCATCGCAGGCGGGGTTCATGACAATCTCATCACCCATAATAATGACATCTTCTATATGTATTAAGGCGGACGTTGTTGTGTTCTCATTTTATTTTTCTTTGTCACCCTTCTCCTCTCTCTTTCAAATGAAATAGTTTCACTTGATGTGGCCTTTCTTGCCACAATGGTAGCACTCGAAGTTCTTGTACCGACTTTTGGACTTGTATATTCTCTTGTTTCTACCAACGTCTGAACCCTTAATTTTACTTCTGCCTTAGATTTTTGAAACAAGAATCACTAAATGGGATGTAGAGGATGTGCCTTGAGATTTTCTTCGTATCTCTTCAATTAGTACCCCGCTTTTAACGAACTCCAAACTAACCACGTCTTCTAGAGCAGAAGGGATCATGAAAACTCGTACGGTCTCCCATGAGCCTGGCAATTTATATAGAAACCATAGTCCATTTACCTTTACTCCCATAGAGGATAACTGGTCAACCACGTCCTGGACTCACTCAAGTTATCCGTAATGGACGAACCATCCTTGTACCTCAGACATTATTAGTCGGATCATGAATAATTTATTTATCCCGGTCTTCTTCGCATACAAGGATTTCATCTTCTCCCATAATGTTCTTGCTTTATCAATATTGGTGATTTGGTTATACACATTCTCGAGCATGAACTGCTTGATATACCCACAAACCTGTATGTCATGACCCGCACCCGGATAATCGGGCATGAATACGTGGTTACGCCCATCCTACACCGCAGCATCGGCAGTAGAACGCTGTCTGGGTCATTTCTAATTATCTAACATCTCAACAATATAATATGGTACCTGTCAATCATCTCAACTCCAAACGGAGGAACAATATGGTATCTCATAAGTATGACTAATCTCAATTACAAAACAAAATAAGGAAGATCAAGCACGAATGGAATAGCAAAGGAAAGAATAATATACAATCCACAATCTGAAATAATATACAAATTATGAATCTCCACAAATATAATAGTCTAATACATGCCAACACAAACAACTAGACCTCCTCGGGCTCTGCAACTAAGTCCTCCTGGTCTATAGGAGTATCCTCTATAGGTACGCCATCCTGCGGCCCGTAGAATGTGGGACACTGCTCTGTAAGTCAATCATCTGGAAAAATATATCCAGTCAGGATTAGAGCAAAGTACATACCTCTAAAAGCAGTTTCAATAACATAATTGAGCATATAAAACAGATAATAGAAATAAAATACAAGATCACTAACATATGAATGAATGAATAATAGATATACATGTAATGTACGAGAATATAAAACAACAATATGAATATCAACAATATGATGAAGTAACTGTAATCTAACTAATATGCCTCATAATACAAGTTAATTATGTGATCGGTTTGGGTGAACATGATCCGGTAAGACAATTACAAGTGAGGTATGTAACCAGAATGTACACGATGTAACAATGGGGCTTTGATCATATAATTAACTCCTACTCTCCCATCCCCAACTAATACTAATGGATCCAATCACAATGCGCTACGAACATAAAATATAACCACTGAACACGAGCAGTGGATGTACACGAATATCATAATCACTGAACACGAGCAATAGGTGTACACGAATAAGCACACTGAACACGAGCAGTGTGTGAACACGAAATATAATCAATATCCAATATACACGATGAAATATATGTACACGAGTACCCGCTGAACACGGTAGGGGATAACATCTCTTGACGGAATCTATGTAGTACAAGTCCGTAAAATCACTGTGTCGGAATCAAGTATATAATTCTAGAACATGCATATATACACTATTATGAATTAAAAACTATCAGAGAAATGTACTTGCTTGAAGCCCTGAGCAAGGTGTGTCTCTCGATGCCCAAGCTGGTGTCACACAGACCTATATATGGTATGTTGCATCAATACAAGGTTCGAAAATAAAATAAGTTAAAAGAATGAAAATTCTAAGTCATAAATCCATTTATATGTCAAACCGATTAAATCTAGGTTGTAAAATTCTAACACTAGGACACTAAGTCAAAGCACTATGAAACTAAGCTATACAAACTAACCTATGATACTATGAAACACTCAAAAAGTCGTATCCTAAGATACGCAAGTTTTCATATATAAAAATAGTATTTTAGATATATATTCAAGTCTATATAATTAAAATCTATATCAAAACCATGAAATAGGATACCTTGGTCTTGCACCAATGCGTATCATACCTATCTCAATACCCAAGTCCAATACCTTGGGTATCGACCCAATACCTTGGTATTACCTTAGTATCCCAAGCTAACCCAAAACCTCTACATATAACTAATACACATATATATAAAACTCCAAAAACTAATATACTAACTATAACAATACATACTAAGCTACTATAATATATATCAATATAATACATAGAAAACTAACTATAATACAAACATACATAGGTATGTATACAGTTAACTATCAACTAAACAATATACTAACCCACTAACTACTAACCAACAATACAATTAGTATACATATCTATATATACTAACTACACAAAGTCACAATTACATATATACCTATACCTATAGCTAACTATATACTAACAAGTATATCACTACTACCTATCTACTATAAACAACTAACCCAAAGCCAAGCTAAACCGAATACTCACTGATACCTGCATTGTGAAGGCTGCACTGATAACCCAAGCTGAATCGAATACTCACTGATACCCGCACTGTGAAGGCTGCACTGATACACAGTGTTGATGATACTTAAACTGTAGAACTACATACCTGCAGATGCCTTCCTCTTGCCTGCTCGACTGATACCTTGTAAAGTTGTCTGCTACATACACTAGCCCGGGATTGAATCAACAGGTATGTATAGTAATTAGATCAACTACGTGTCCGTGTATAGTAATTATACTACACTGGCTCGGGACTAAATATGAATAATATGTATAGTAATTAGATCAACTACGTGTCTGTGTCACAATATGATATGCACAAGTCCCCGTGTAGGAGAAAAATCCCCAAAATCAACTTGTTTTGTCAAATTGACGAGATACGGCCTACACGTACCTAATTGTGGACATGACACTAGTCACAAATAAGTAATCATATGTCAATTTGTTCGATTAGACCAATTGACAAACACCACATGTGCTAATCTCAGAATTCCCCCAAAATTGATACCAAAATGCACATAACTTCCACTATATGTCTCCTATGAACCTAAAACCAATTCCTATGGGTATCCTAGGCATGTGGGTTGGTTTCTCATGATTAAATCTCAGATTTATAGTCTACTAGAAGATAAAAAACTGAAATATACCTATTGGGAGATGGATTCCAATAAAAAGTCCCCAAATGGAATGTAGCTCCTCTCCTTATAGATCTTGGCCTTCTCCTTCTTGATCCTTACTTTTTTCCTGTAGATCCTTGATGTAGAAGCCTCCAATGAAGAATAAGGAAAGAATTTGTGAAGAAATTGGTGGATGATTGATGAGGGAATGAAGGAAATTGGAAGAGGGGAAAACTAGATCTAATTGAATTAGAAATTGAAATAAGAGAGGCACTCTCTCTCTCCTCCCTCTATGGTCGGCCCTAGCCCTCTCCCCAAGCAAGTATAAAATATCCTATTTACCTCTTGGGGCCTCTCATGAAAAAATTAATTAGGGAGGGAAGGTTCTAGTCTAATGGTTACACTAATTAATCCAACCTCCTAATCCATGGGCCTAATTCATGGGCTCAATCTAAACTCATATGAAATATTGGTTTATGCATCTAATTAAATAGGATAGGTCCACTACATAATTCTAAAATAAATCTATAACTAACAATCAATAAATAATACAATAAATAAATAATAATGCATGCACAATATTTAAATAAAATTAATCCTAAAATAAAATACTCGTGTCAATTACTAAACTACCCTTAAATAAAAATGTGAGGGTGGCAATCCTACCCACCTTAGAAAATTTTTGTCCTTGAAATTAAGGAAGAAACTAACTACCAAAAGTACACAATACAATACAAGAAAGAATTATACCTCACGGCTCGAAAGAATTATACCTCTCGGCCTCCCCCTCCCAGGTACTCTCTCATGGCGAATAATGCCTCCATGCGATGCGCCCCAAAGGAATCGTTTGGATCCTTAGCACCTTCTCTCTCCAATCCAGAATCTCCACTGGCTGCTCCGAATAGCTAATAGTAGGGCCCACCTCTATCTCTGAGTGATCCAACACATGACTGGGATCTGCCACGTACCTTCTCAACTATGACACATAAAACACATTGTGCACTCCCTCCAATGCAGGTGGTAAGTCTAGTCTGTATGCAAGTGCATTGACTATCTCAAGTATACTGAAAGGTTCGATGAATCGCGGACTAAGCTTTCTGCCTCTACCGAAACGAATTGTGCCAGGTGTCGGAGAAATACTCAAAAAAACCAAACCACCAACCTAGCACGAAACACAACTTTAGCACTCTAACAAAACAAACAATCAAACACAAGCAATACAAAACAAAAATCTATACCTTAAACTCCAAAGATCTCCGGTAGCTATCGGCCTAATGCCGTTGCCTGTCCTGTGCCACTCGAAGTCTATCCCTGATAAGCTTCACCTTTGTCACGTCCCAGTCCCAAAATACGTAGGACTAGGACACGTAAGCATGCCAGCCGCATGGATATGGCAACTCCAATATATGGAAACCAAACCCATATGTACACTGTAATATGAATATCAAATCCACAAGTGGTATAACATATGTCACAAGTCACAGGGTATAATCTAAATCTCATCCACAGAAAATCAAATATAAATAACCAGTATCTATATAACTAGATCTCAACATAAGTATCTAAGGATGATAGTTGGATGGAAACAAATCCACTACCAACTGGAATATAAGGATAAATATAATATAAGTACACAACAAACACGATATAAGAATACCAGCTATCATTCACGGCTCGAGGAGAAGACATCCACGAAACATCTGTAACCATCCGAATCTGCGCTCCTACGAATACTCAAGAACAGATACACCTGGCAGGGGACCAGGTCCTCAGAGGGACATAACAAGATACTTAAACACATGCCAATAAAGTACTGAAATAAATATCCAATGAGTTGCCTAACCGTCTAAAGTGAATGCAGTTTAAGAACAACTTTTCCAACGCGTGGGCTATCTGGCTAAAATGGGATTGGCATAGTTCAATTGGAGATCCAGGGGCCTACAAAGGCACGGCACCTTTCGAACGCCGGAGGCCCGCCTGATAATATATATAGGGGTCATCATGACCGCGCATCTCCGACGGAGCGTACGGGTTACACAAGAAAAGTACAACGGAGCCCACACGCCTTACTTGTTGTTCTCCCCACCCCATGCTCTAAGCATGTCACATCCATGACACGATAATACCTCTAATAACTGCCAAGTCTACTAGCATGCAAAGTTTCTAACAGCAGTTATTCCTAACGCAAGGCCCACACGTACAGGAGGCCAACCTGCACGCAAGTTCGTGATCTACATGAGACTCACAACTCGTGTAACAACTATGTCACGGCCAATGAACCTAATGATGCTACATGATAATGGGGTAGTCTCATAAACAAGGTCAATGCAAATACATAAATAAAAACATATCACGACGACACCGTCGCGTGCATTTTATATAACAGTAAAAATATATGAACTAAAGGCAGAAAATAAAGATGCATGCAACATATAGAATATAAATAACAGTACAATGGCAAGGTATACTTACTTGGCAAGGAAGCTGCAATGTACCAATAACCTGCTCCAGAAATTGCGCAGAACAAATCCAATATCCTATGTACACATAATATAATATAATAAAATTATTAGTCATTACACTAGCACATACACAACCATATTTACACTGGACTCAGGGGGTATACTAGGGGTAACACTAGTCATCTAACATGGTCAATTACGTATTGAATTACGCGGGTGTCGCGTCTTCAAGTACTGTACGAAATCAGTCAGTCAACTGACAGGTGTCTATGCCAGTACGTTAATGTACGCAAGACAGACAAATTCACAAGTACATAGGGTCAACATGGTCAAGGTAAGTATGGGATAGTCCACGGTGTCCTAGGGTCGTATAGTCTGAATATGTCACGCCCCAGTCCCAAAATATCGAGGGACTGGACACGTGGCAATGGCCAGCAGCACGCACCGATGGACAATCCAATTTAATGGATCCATCAGGGCATGCTTAAGCTGTAGTCTAACAGTAAATAGAGCAAATGTTACAAGTCCCAGGTATTCCTAATCTCATCCACAGAATATAAACACAGAGCAAAGCCAGAATAATGCAATAGAATAAATAAGCAAATCTCAAATAAGTATCTCGGGAAACAATCCGAGAATATGTCTGGTACAACAAATGCAAATAGACAGGAAATAATCAACTAAAAAATAGAAATACTGAGTATGTAGAGCCGGTACTCAGGAGAAGTCTTCGGCCACTATCTCGTCCTCGGTTCCTGGTTCTGCTCCAAGGAGTGCTCCTGTTCCGTACACCTCGGGGTAGATCTCTTCAGCTATTCCTGGGGACATAATCCGGATCCAGGTCCTCAGGGGACAGCAAGGTACAGAAAATACAAGCCAAAATAAATGCAGTGCAGCAGATAAATAAACAAGAGGGTAAGCTATGTAACCAACTTATGTGATATGCAAGTTGAGAGCATCACTAGAACTCAGGCTGAAGCCACTACAAGCTCTGTGTCGGGGAGCCAGTAGCAGCAATAACTATGAATTATACTATAAAATATACTATATTTTATATATATGAGATCAGCCTGTAGCCTGTGTGTCTCTCCCCACCCGATGTAATCCCACGTCTCATGTCCATGATGCCTCATGTCCATGTCACGCATGATTATAACTAATGCAGCAAGTCTGATAGCTATGAACCCAATATCTATGAATGTAATGTCTAGGTCAGAAAACATGTATCCTATACAGAATCACCTTGAATGTCTCAGGAAGACTCTGTCTCATGAATAGTGTCAAGTGTCCTGGGTTCTGGTGCACTTGATAAGACAAGTACGAGAATTATTGGGTCTCGATTTCTATCTCTATGTGACGTTACACAACTCCGCGTACGGGGTTGGCACCCGACTAGTAATCGGACGCTAAGTAAAGTCACTCGGTCCTAGGTTAAACAGTTTAAACAAGATTATATATGAAGTCTACAAGAACTAAAGTAAAGTACTATAACAGTCATTACTGCAAATTGGCAAGCTTTAATTGCCCTCTGATGAATAAACAAGTCAAGAAAAATAAGTAGCAAGCTGCAGGGTTTGGCAAGGTACACTTGCTTGTGGTTCCGGCTCCAATTGTGGCTCTGACTTCAGCTGGAATTGCAGGCGGTACTCCGATTGCTGAAACAAACATCATCATCAGATCCAGAAAATATTAATCAGCTAGAAACGCCTGTCCTTGAGTCCAATTTGGAGACAAGGGCAAAAATGGCAATTTCGGATTAAAACGGGATCCACATGTGGGCCCGCTTTGCACCGAAAAATGTGTCAGGGTCAAAGATCTTCGAATTCGCCAAACTTAGTGTCAACAGGTCAGGAACGATGATACGAACCCAACAGAACTTCCAGAATTGGATTACGATGAGCCGATCAAAAAATCGCCCGTCGAGTAGGGCTTATGGGGCACATGACACGCGATTTCGTCAACGTTCTCAGAATCGAACCAAACTTGGCTCACAGGACCAGCGTATCGCTACGAGTCCGATGGCGCAAGTTTTGTTTCGATCCGACGTATGTACACAAAGTTAGGGCACATTCCAGAAAGGGCGGATATGGGACGGTGTCCGCAGATACGTGTTGATCCCGGTGTGCATGCACACCCGAATTGACTTCTGCGAAATCTTGTACGTCCGTATCGACGACGCGCACGTATTTGTGAAGACCGTGCGCGACCAAGTCGTCCCGTTTGGCGGGGCGTACTCAGTTCCGGAGTGAATCGGGGCGTTATTTTTTCTGTTTTTGGATCGCGGTTCGCGATCGCCACAGGACGCGATGCCCCGAGCGGGTTGCACGGGCACCGAGGGGGTCATGCAGGCTACGCGACGCAACTGACGGAATCAAAAACAGAACTACGAGTAGAAAGATACAGGTACCTGAACGAGGGTCAAACACGTGTCCGACACGCGTAAGACCTAGGGTTAGGGTTTGGGTCTGCGGCGGCCGGAGCTGAGGCGGAGGGAGGCCGGGGGCGGCGCTGGCGAGGGCGGCGGTACTGGCGAGGGCGGCGACACTCCGGAGCGGGCGGGGGACGGCGGCGCAAGGCTCGGGCGGCCAGACGGCCGGAGCTGCTGTGTGCTGTGCTGGGGATAGGAGGAAGGAGGCTGGCCGGCGTCGGTCCTGGCCGGAGAAGGCTGGCGGGGCGGGGGCGAAGTCGTCGGCGGCGAGGCGGCGAGGCGGGAGGCGGTGCGGTGGAGGGATGGTGAAGGGGATTAGGGCGGTGGAGGAATCGGGTTGGGGGTTTAAATAAGGCGGAGGAGGGGTCGTGGCCGGACGGAGCGGAGTGGGGCGGGCGGAGCGGCCGGAAGACGCGGGCGGGGGCGGGTGGCCGGGCGAGGCGGCGCGTGGCCAAGCGGGGCGGCACAAAAAGGGGTGGAGGAGCTGGGTCGTGGGGGAGAGGAAACGGGTTCGGGTCGGAGGCGGGGCGGGTTCAGGAGGACCCGACCCGACCCGATAGGCGAATGCGGGTTTGGGCTTGCGGGTTCGGGTCACGGGTTGGACCCGGATCCGACCCGCAGCCAAGGGTTTGGGCCGGTTTGGGCTGGGCTGGGCATAAGGATTTAAATAATTAAATAAATAAATAAATAAATAAACAATAAATAATAATAGTTTTAGGTGATTAAAAATAGGTCAAGGGCCCAATAAATTCTAGAAAAATTATCCTAAGTCCAGTTTTTCATTTTACACCCAAAAATATTATTTTCATAATATTTTAATATTATTTATTATCATTTAAAAATCATTTAATAATTAAAACCCTGTTTTTAATTACAGAAAAAAATCGCAGAAAATTCCAAAAAATTATGAAAAATCCAAATTTAAAATTTTAAAAAATCAGGGGGTTTACAATCTACCCCCCTTAAGAGGATTGCGTCCTCGTAATTAAAGAATAACCGGTCAGCAGAGATGACATGGTTGCAAGTATCGTTCGAAACACATCACAAGATACTTAGAAAAATATCGTTTCCCTAAGAATGAAAGTTTTGCACTTTCCAGAGTAAAAATCTAGTTAAAGCAAGAAAACTACAATTTTTAGAAAACTAGGCTATTATTAACAAGTTCTAATTTACTAGGTTGGGGCTGAGGTCACGAACCAATAGGCACGAGCTAAACAAGACTAGAATCGGATAACTACGAATCACTTACGCGTATTAGCGTCCTCCACAGTCATCACATAAGCTTGTCCGCGTCCTTGTGGTGGATTCCTCTGCTGCTGCTGGGCCTGCTGGAAGAGTGCTGCCTGAGGAACCAGAGGTGGCCTAGGTGCTGGTAAAGCTGGTTGGTTTGCCCTTGGTGCTCCATCTCGATGCTGAGGACAGTCCTTGGCTATGTGCTGATTGGTTCCGTAAATCAAGCATAATCCCAACTTGCGTCTGCAGTCCTTCTCGACATGGCCTATCTTGCCACAATAGTGACAGGTAGGAAGGGTCTGCGAAGCTATCCTGGGTGGCTGGTTCGTATGAGATCTCTTTGCAGATTCTCCCGGTGATGCTCTGTCTGGTGCTGAGGTGATTGGCCGCTTGAGGCGAGACTCTCTCCTGGTAACGAGTTCCATGCGTTGGGCTGCAACGAGAACGTCCGAGTAGGAGGTAGGTACGACAGATTCGATGAGTCTCTGCAGGTCGAAGTTCAGTCCGTCGAAGAACTTCTCAGCCTTCTCTTCTTCTGTCAGGATCAGGGTTGGAGCGAAGCGGCTCAGACGAATAAATTCTGCGTTGTACTCTTCCACCGTCATAGCATCCTGAGTGAGGCGATTGAACTTGTCCCGAAGTTCTGATCGTGCGATAGCTGGAATGTACATCTCCTGAAAGAGTCTGGAAAACACTTCCCAAGTGACTCGGTCTGGTCCGAGTCGCGTCTCCTCAAACAACCACCAGTGGTGCACATTGCCTGTCAATTGCATTCGGACGGCAGTCATCCAACGTTCTCGTGGAAGCTCAGCTGCTTCAAGTTGATGCCGAATGTTGGTGAGCCATTCATGAACTTCTGTGGGCTCTTCCTTGCCGGAGAAAGTGCGGGGCTTCAGTTGGCGGAAGTCAGTGATAGAGCCCGTCGATGGCCGTCGAGCTGGTAGGTTGGCCTGCTCCAGTGCAGTTATGATGGTGCTTCTCAAGAAATTAGCTGCACGACGTTGAGCCTCATGTTGGACTTATTGCTGGGCTTGCATCATCGCGTAGATCATTTAGAATATCTGCTGCCCGTCAATTGGCTGTCCTGGTGGGAGTACAGGCGTTGGTGGGACGAACTGCGACGGAGGTGGGATGTCATCACGCCGGAATCTGGAGGTAGGTTGACCTGCCTGCTGGCTCTGTTGAGTTGATGGAACTCCTCCGACTGGTGTCACTTCGTCGTCATAGGTGACACCTGTAGCTTGTGGTGTTCCGACGGGAGTCTCGTTGCACTCTTGTGGGTCTATTTCCCGGCATCCAAAATAAATAACAAGAGGCGCACAGGAATCATGGCAGGATGCAAGTCAATAAATTAATTCGAATAGATATCAAGAATGATTCAAGCAAGTGGATGAGATCCTAAAAACTTATCCTATCTTATTGCAGGCATGTTCGGTCCCTAAGTTGAAACCGAATAATTTAGTCGTTGACCTGCATGGGCCACCACAAAAACTATGTCATGCCCCAGTCCCAAAATATCGAGGGACTGGACACGTGGCAATGGCCAGCAGCACGCACCGATGGACAATCCAATTTAATGGATCCATCAGGGCATGCTTAAGCTGTAGTCTAACAGTAAATAGAGCAAATGTTACAAGTCCCAGGTATTCCTAATCTCATCCACAGAATATAAACACAGAGCAAAGCCAGAATAATACAATAGAATAAATAAGCAAATCTCAAATAAGTATCTCCGAAAACAATCCGAGAATATGTCTGGTACAACAAATGCAAATAGACAGAAAATAATCAACTAAAAAATAGAAATACTGAGTATGTAGAGCCGGTACTCAGGAGAAGTCTTCGGCCAGTATCTCATCCTCGGTTCCTGGTTCTGCTCCAAGGAGTGCTCCTGTTCCGTACACCTCGGGGTAGATCTCTTCAGCTATTCCTGGGGACATAATCCGGATCCAGGTCCTCAGGGGACAGCAAGGTACAGAAAATACAAGCCAAAATAAATGCAGTGCAGCAGATAAATAAACAAGAGGGTAAGCTATGTAACCAACTTATGTGATATGCAAGTTGAGAGCATCACTAGAACTCAGGCTGAAGCCACTACAAGCTCTGTGTCGGGGAGCCGGTAGCAGCAATAACTATGAATTATACTATAAAATATAGTATGTTTTATATATATGAGATCAGCCTGTAGCCTGTGTGTCTCTCCCCACCCGATGTAATCCCACGTCTCATGTCCACGATGCCTCATGTCCATGTCACGCACGATTATAACTAATACAGCAAGTCTGATAGCTATGAATCCAATGTCTATGAATGTAATGTCTAGGTCAGAAAACATGTATCCTACACAGAATCACCTTGAATGTCTCAGGAAGACTGTCTCATGAATAGTATCAAGTGTCCTGGGTTCTGGTACACTTGATAAGACAAGTACGAGAATTATCGGGTCTCAATTTCCATCTCTATGTGACGTTACACAACTCCGCGTACGGGGTTGGCACCCGACTAGTAATCGGACGCTAAGTAAAGTCACTCGGTCCTGGGTTAAACAGTTTAAACAAGATTATATATGAAGTCTACAAGAACTCAAGTAAAGTACTATAACAGTCATCACTGCAAATTGGCAAGCTTTAATTGCCTACTGATGAATAAACAAGTCAAGAAAAATAAGTAGCAAGCTGCAGGATTTGGCAAGGTACACTTGCATGTGGTTCCGGCTCCAATTGTGGCTCTGACTTCAGCTGGAATTGCAGGCGGTACTCCGATTTCTGAAACAAATATCACCATCAGATCCAAAAAATATCAATCAGCTTGAAATGCCTGTACTTGAGTCCAATTTGGAGACAAGGGCAAAAATGGCAATTTCGAGTCAAAATGGGGTCCACATATGGGCCCGCTTTGCACCGAAAAATGTGTTAGGATCAAAGGTCTCTGAATTTGCCAAACTTAGTGTCAACAGGTCAGGAACGATGATACGAACCCAACAGAACTTCCAGAATTGGATTCCGATGAACTGATCACAAAATCGCCCGTCGAGTGGGGCTTGTAAGGCCCACGACACGCGATTTCGTCAACGTTCTCAGAATCGAACCAAACTTGGCTCACAGGACCAGCGTATCGCTACGAGTCCAATGGCTTAAGTTTCGTTTCGATCCGACGTGTGTACACAAAGTTAGGGCACATTCCAGAAAGGACGGATACGGGACGGTGTCCGCGGATACGTGTTGATCCCGGTGTGCACGCACACCCTATCGACTTCTGCGAAATTTCGTACGTCCGTATCGACGACGCGCATATATCTGTGAAGACCGCGCACGACCAAGTCATCCCGTTTGGCGGGGCGTACCCAGTTCCGGGGTGAATCGGAGCGTTATTTTTCCTGTTTTGGATCACGGTTCGCGATCGCCACAGGACGCGATGCCCCGAGCGGGTTGTACGGGCTCCGAGGGGGTCATGCAGGCTACGCGACGTAACTGACGGAATCGAAAACAGAGCTACGAGTAGAAAGATACAGGTACCTGAACGAGGGTCAAACACGTGTCCGACACGCGTAAGACCTAGGGTTAGGGTTTGGGTCTGCGGCAGCCGGAGCTGAGGCGGAGGGAGGCCGGGGGCGGCGGCACGCAGGAGCTGGCGGGGGACGGCGGCACAAGGCTCGGGCGGCCGGACGGCCGGAGCTGCTGTGTGATGTGCTGGGGATAGGAGGAGGGAGGCTGGCCGGCGTCGGTCCTGGCCGGAGGAGGCTGGCGGGGCGGGGGCGACGTCGTCGGCGGCGAGGCGGCGAGGTGGGAGGCGGCGCGGTGGAGGGATGGTAAAGGGGATTAGGGCGGTGGAGGAATCGGGTTGGGGGTTTAAATAAGGCGGAGGAGGGTTCGTGGCCGGACGGAGCGGAGCGGGGCGGGCGGAGCGGCCGGAAGATGTGGGCGGGGGCACGTGGCCGGGCGAGGCGGCGCATGGCTGAGCAGGGCGGCGCAGAAAGCGGGGGAGGAGCTGCGTCGTGGGGGAGAGGAAACGGGTTCGGGTCGGAGGCGGGGCGGGTTCAGGAGGACCCGACCCGACCCGATAGGCGAATGTGGGTTTGGGCTTGCGGGTTCGGGTCACGGATTGGACCCGGATCCGACCCGCAGCCAAGGGTTTGGGCCGGTTTGGGCTGGACTGGGTTTAAGGATTTAAATAAATAAATAAATAAACAATAAATAATAATAGTTTTAGGTGATTAAAAATAGGTCCGGGGCCCAATAAATTTCAGAAAAATTATCCTAAGTCCAGTTTTTCATTTTACACCAAAAAATATTATTTTTATAATATTTTAATATTATTTATTATTATTTAAAAATTATTTAATAATTAAAACCCTATTTTTAATTACAGAAAAAAATCCCCGAAAATTCCAGAAAATTGTAAAAAATCCAAATATAAAATTTTAAAAAATCAGGGGGTTTACAATCTACCTCCCTTAAGAGGATTGCGTCCTCGCAATCAAAGAATAACCGGTCAGCAGAGATGACACGATTGCAAGTATTGTTCGAAACACATCACAAGATACTTAGGGAAATATCGTTTCCCTAAGAATGAAAGTTTTGCACTTTCCAGAGTAAAAATCCAGTTAAAGCAAGAAAACTACAATTTTTAGAAAACTAGACTATTATTAACAAGTTCCAATTTACTAGGTTGGGGCTGAGGTCACGAACCAATAGGCACGAGCTAAACAAGACTAGAATCGGATAACTACGAATCACTTACGCGCATTAGCGTCCTTCACAGTCATCGCATAAGCTTGTCCGCGTCCTTGTGGTAGATTCCTCTGCTGCTGCTGGGCCTGCTGGAAGAGTGCTGCCTGAGGAACCAGAGGTGGCCTAGGTGCTGGTAAAGCCGGTTGGTTTGCCCTTGGTGCTCCATCTCGATGCTGAGGACAGTCCTTGGCTATGTGCTGATTGGTTCCGCAAATCAAGTATAATCCCAACTTGCGTCTGCAGTCCTTCTCGACATGGCCTATCTTGCCACAATAGTGACAGGTAGAAAGGGTCTGCGAAGCTGTCCTGGGTGGCTGGTTCGTGTGAGATCTCTTTGCAGATTCTCCCGGTGATGCTCTGTCTGGTGCTTAGGTGATTGGCCGCTTGAGGCGAGACTCTCTCCTGGTAACGCGTTCCATGCGTCGGGCTGCAGCGAGAACGTCCGAGTAGGAGGTAGGTGCGACGGATCCGATGAGTCTCTGCAGGTCGAAGTTCAGTCCGTCGAAGAACTTCTCAGCCTTCTCTTCTTCTGTCGGGATCAGGGTTGGAGCGAAGCGGCTCAGACGAATAAATTATGCGTTGTACTCTTCCACCGTTATAGCATCCTGAGTGAGGCGATTGAACTTGTCCCGAAGTTCTGATCGTGTGATAGCCAAAATGTACATCTTCTGAAAGAGTCTGGAAAACTCTTCCCAAGTGACTCGATCTGGTCCGAGTCGCGTCTCCTCAGACAACCACCAGTGGTGCGCATTGCCTGTCAATTGCATTCGGACGGCAGTCATCCAACGTTCTCGTGGAAGCTCAGCTGCTTCAAGTTGATGCCGAATGTTGGTGAGCCATTCATGAACTTCTGTGGGCTCTTTCTTGCCGGAGAAAGTGCGGGGCTTCAGTTGGCGAAAGTCAGTGATAGAGCCCATCGATGGCCGTCGAGCTGGTAGGTTGGCCTGCTCCAGTGCAGTTACGATGCTGCTTCTCAAGAAATTAGCTTCGCGATGTTGAGCCTCGTGTTGGACTTGTTGCTGGGCTTGCATCATCGCGTAGATTATTTGGAATATCTGTTGCCCGTCAATTGGCTGTCTTGGTGGGAGTACAGGCGTTGGTGGGATGAACTACGGCGGAGGTGGGATGTCATCACGCCAGAATCTAGAGGTAGGTTGACCTGCCTGCTGGCTCTGTTGAGTTGATGGAACTCCTCCGACTGGTGTCACTTCGTCGTCATAGGTGACACTTGTAGCTTGTGGTGTTCCGACGGGAGTCTCGTTGCACTCTTGTGGGTCCATTTTCCTGCATCCAAAATAAACAATAAGAGGCGCACAGGAATTAAGGCAGGATGCAAGTCAATAAATTAATTCGAATAGATATCAAGAACAATTCAAGCAAGTGGATGAGATCCTAAAAACTTATCCTATCTTATTGCAGGCCTGTTCGGTCCCTAAGTTGAAACCGAACAATTTAGTCGTTGACCTGCATGGGCCACCACAAAAACCATGTCACGCCCCAGTCCCAAAATACCGAGGGACTGGACACGTGGCAATGGCCAGCAGCACGCACCGATGGACAATCCAATTTAATGGATCCATCAGGACATGCTTAAGCTGTAGTCTAACAGTAAATAGAGCAAATGTTACAAGTCCCAGGTATTCCTAATCTCATCTACAGAATATAAACACAGAGCAAAGCCAGAATAATGCAATAGAATAAATAAGCAAATCTCAAATAAGTATCTCGGGAAACAATCCGAGAATATGTCTGGTACAACAAATGCAAATAGACAGGAAATAATCAACTGAAAAATAGAAATACTGAGTATGTAGAGCCGGTACTCAGGAGAAGTCTTCGGCCACTATCTCGTCCTCGGTTCCTGGTTCTGCTCCAAGGAGTACTCCTATTTCGTACACCTCGGGGTAGATCTCTTCAGCTATTCCTGGGGACATAATCCGGATCCAGGTCCTCAGGGGACAGCAAGGTACAGAAAATACAAGCTAAAATAAATACAGTGCAGCAGATAAATAAATAAGAGGGTAAGCTATGTAACCAACTTATGTGATATGCAAGTTGAGAGCATCACTAGAACTCAGGCTGAAGCCACTACAAGCTCTGTGTCGGGGAGCCGGTAGCAGCAATAACTTTGAATTATACTATGAAATATACTATGTTTTATATATATGAGATCAGCCTGTAGCCTGTGTGTCTCTCCCCACCCGATGTGTAATCCCACGTCTCATGTCCACGATGCCTCATGTCCATGTCACGCACGATTATAACTAATGCAGCAAGTCTGATAGCTATGAATCCAATGTCTATGAATGTAATGTCTAGGTTAGAAAACATGTATCCTATACAGAATCACCTTGAATGTCTCAGGAAGACTCTGTCTCATGAATAGTGTCAAGTGTCCTGGGTTCTGGTGCACTTGATAAGACAAGTACGAGAATTATCGGGTCTCGATTTCCATCTCTATGTGACGTTACATAATTCCGCGTACGGGGTTGGCACCCGACTAGTAATCGGACGCTAAGTAAAGTCACTCGGTCCTGGGTTAAACAGTTTAAACAAGATTATATATGAAGTCTACAAGAACTTAAGTAAAGTACTATAACAGTCATCACTGCAAATTGGCAAGCTTTAATTGCCCACTGATGAATAAATAAGTCAAAGAAAATAAGTAGCAAGCTGCAGGGTTTGGCAAGGTACACTTGCCTGTGGTTCCGGCTACAATTGTGGTTCTAACTTCAGCTGAAATTGCAGGCGGTACTCCGATTGCTGAAACAAACATCACCATCAGATCCAGAAAATATCAATCAGCTAGAAACGCCTGTCCTTGAGTCCAATTTGGAGACAAGGGCAAAAATGGCAATTTCGGGTCAAAACGGGGTCCACATGTGGGCCCGCTGTGCACCGAAAAATGTGTCAGGATCAAAGGTCTCCGAATTTGCCAAACTTAGTGTCAACAGGTCAGGAACGATGATATGAACCCAACGGACCTTCCAAAATTGGATTACGATGAGCCGATCACAAAATTGCCCGTCGAGTGGGGCCTGTGGGGCCCACGACATGCGATTTTGTCAACGTTCTCAGAATCGAACCAAACTTGGCTCACAGGACCAGCGTATCGCTACGAGTTCGATGGCGTAAGTTTTATTTCGATCCGACGTATGTACACAAAGTTAGGGCATATTCCAGAAATGACAGATACGGGACGGTGTTCGCGGATACGTGTTGATCCCGGTGTGCACGCACACCCGAATCGACTTCTGCGAAATCTCGCACGTCCGTATCGACGACGCACATGTATCTGTGAAGACCGCGCGCGACCAAGTCGTCCCGTTTGGTGGAGCGTACCCAGTTCCGGGGTGAATCGGGACATTGTTTTTTCTGTTTTTGGATCGCGGTTCGCGATCGCCACAGGACGCGAGGCCCCGAGCGGGTTGCACGAGCACCAAGGGGGTCATGCAGGCTACGCGATGCAACTAACAGAATCGAAAATAGAGCTACGAGTAGAAAGATACAGGTACCTGAACGAGGGTCGAAAAACCGAATTTTACCGTGTCCGACACGCGCAAGACCTAGGGTTTGGGTTTGGGTCTGCGGCGGCCGGAGCTGAGGCAGAGGGAGGCCGGGGGCGGCGCTGGCGAGGGCGGCGGCACGCCGGAGCGGGCGGAGGACGGCGGCGCAAGGCTCGGGCAGCCGGACGGCCGGAGCTGCTGTGTGCTGTGCTGGGGATAGGAGGAAGGAGGCTGGCCGGCGTCGGTCCTGGCCGGAGGAGGCTAGCGGGGCGGGGGCGACGTCGTCGGCGGCGAGGCGGGAGGCGGCACGGTGGAGGGATGGTGAAGGGGATTAGGGCGGTGGAGGAATCGGGTTGGGGGTTTAAATAAGGCGGAGGAGGGGTCGTGGCCGGACGGAGCGGCCGGAAGACGCGGGCGGGGGCGCGTGGCCGGGTGAGGCGGCGCGTGGCCGAGCGGGGCGGCGCAGAAAGCGGGGGAGGAGCTGGGTCGTGGGGGAGAGGAAACGGGTTCGGGTCGGAGGCGGGGCGGGTTCAGGAGGACCCGACCCGACCCGATAGGCGAATGCGGGTTTGGGCTTGCGGGTTCGGGTCACGGGTTGGACCCGGATCCGACCCGCAGCCAAGGGTTTGGGCCGGTTTGGGCTGGGCTGGGCTTAAGGATTTAAATAATTA
Source organism: Iris macrosiphon (assembly GCA_036927795.1). Taxonomy (NCBI): domain Eukaryota; kingdom Viridiplantae; phylum Streptophyta; class Magnoliopsida; order Asparagales; family Iridaceae; genus Iris; species Iris macrosiphon. Next base: position 41,262,391 of record JAYESA010000011.1, read on the forward strand.
AATAAATAAATAATAAATAATAATAGTTTTAGGTGATTAAAAATAGGTCCGGGGCCCAATAAATTCCAGAAAAATTACCCTAAGTCCAGTTTTTTATTTTACACCCAAAAATATTATTTTCATAATATTTTAATATTATTTATTATCATTTAAAAATTATTTAATAATTAAAACCCTATTTTTAATTATAGAAAAAAATTCCAGAAAATTCCAGAAAATTGTGAAAAATCCAAATTTAAAATTTTGAAAAATCAGGGGGTTTACAGAATATTTAGTCATAATTATCAATTTGCATTTACTTACATATATATTCATATTTATATAATAATATAACTAGCAATTTATTTACATAATTATTGGAATACATATAGTAATTACGTACATAAATATATATACCAAACTGAATAATATTTGCGTACATGTAAATGTACGAACGCGCGTTGGGTTCTCCGACTCAGGGTGTGATGTAAACTAACCGTGGTGGCGAAATACTAACGTCCTACTGGAACACTGTCAGAGAATGTACTCGCCTGGGGTCCTGTTGCTGGTATGAATTAGAGTCCAAGTCACAGTCCTAATAGCCTATGTATTACAAATTTATCACGTCAAAAGATAATTTATTTTAATTTATTTAATTCTAGAATAATTACTCTAAAATCCTATTTTAATCTTATTATTCTGATTTTTATGTTAATTCCTAAATTTTGTCCAAAGAAACTGAATTTTATCAACTCGAGACTCATGGCATGCAAATCGAGGCGATCTGTTGACCAAAAAGTCAACCGATACAAACTCAACTTTCATGCATGATTTCCTGTAGATTTCAGCATCAAAAACATACTGGAATTTACGGCTCATCCGAATTCAAATTCGTTTGAGAATTATGGCACATACAAATTTTGTATTGTGCACCGATAGTTAAATTCTAACCTAGAAGTTCTACAGAATTAACAGTATATAAATACTTCGAATTAAATTCTAGAAAAAATATATGTCGATAATCTCGACATTAGCTTTCTGAAACTTTAAACGGTTCATGATTCTGATTCCGGGTTCTCCCGGAATTGCAAAAATATCGAAACACATCTATTTTTGGACATGTTGTGCTCTACGAATTTTCTAGAATTTAATACTAATAATTTCGAAAAAAATTTGTACAATCAGAAAGCTAACCTCAATATCTTTCTAACGCAAGAAAATAAGCCTCGTTTGGAGTCTAGAACTATGCGCAATGGCTTCTGGAAGATGAAGGAACCCTAGATGGCAATTCTCCAAAAATTGGCTCAAGAAAAACCCTAGAAAATAACTTAAACTATTATATATATATAGAGGAGAGAGAGTGCAGCCGCGGCTCGGAAAGCGCCACGTGGCAGCCATCCACGCTGCCCTGCCCAAATCGGACGGTCCGAAACTGACGCGGCTCGGCTCAGCTGAGTCCGAGTCGAACTCTGACTCGGCTCGGCTCGAGGTCGGCTCGGCTTCACTCCGCGGTCACTGACAGGCGGGCCCGGCACTGTTCGCTGCGGGAGGCTGACAGGTGGGCCTCCTGTTTGCTGACTGGGCAAAATTAATTACTTTTTGGATTTTCTTTTTCAGAAATTAGTTTTTAATTCAGTTTTTCATAATTAACTCAAAATAAATGCTAAAAATAATCAGAAAATTCCCAAAAAAAATTTAAAAAATATATTTTATTATTTAGAACCTAAAATAAAAGTTTGGGATATTTTTAACTAAGTTTGAACATAAAATAAAATTTTCAAAGTCCTAGAAAATTAGTGTTACTAGTTTTTAATTAACTAAAAATTATGGAAAAATCCCAATAATCTAAAATAGCCTAAAAATAATTTTAAATAAATATTTGTATAAGTAAATATACTAAAAAAATTATTTTCTAATTAACTAAGAGAATACTCTAAATAAATTCAACATCTATAATAAATATAATAATATAAAATATACACAAAATACTCATTTTGGGTGATGGAGTTTACATCCTTCTCGGCAATATCTACTACCATCTTTGGTCCCAATAAAGCTCTCTCACCAACGTCATCCCAGGATAACGGAGTACGGTATCTTCGTCCATACAATATCTTGAATGGTGATATCTTCATACTGGCTTGGTAGCTGTTATTGTATAAAAACTCTATCAAGTGAAGGTGATCCTCTCAAGAACCTCCAAGATCCAAAACACAGGTACGTAGCATATCCTCAAGAATCTAAATAGTCCTCTCCGATTGTCCGTCAGTCTGAGGGTGATAAACGGTATTGAACTTGAGCTGAGTGCCCAAGCTAGCCTGCAAACTCCTCCAAAAGTGGAACGTAAAGTGACTATCCCGATCCGAGACTATGCTCACTGGAACACCGTACAATCTGATAATCTGGCGCACATACATCTTCGCGAGCTTCTCCGTAGATGTACCCACTTAAAATGGCAAAAAGTGGGCTAATTTGGTCAACCTGTCTACGATGACCCTAATCGAATCTTTACCTCTTGGAGAACATGGAAGTCCTGATACAAAATCCATGGTTACATGCTCCTATTTCCACTCCAAAATGGATAAAGGCTGAAGCAATCCACTTGGCCTCTATCTCTCAGCCTTTACCTGTTGGCAAACTAAGCATCTGGATACGAATCTAGCTACCTCCCGCTTCATACCATACCACCATACACGCTCCCTCATGTCTCTATACATCTTATTGGCACCTGGATGCATAGAGTACTGAGAATGATGCACCTTCTGCAGAATCTTCTAGCGCAATGCTCCTCTCGGTACACATAATATAGTATCGTGCCACAATGATCCATCTTCTGCGACGATGAAGTCCTCTGTCATCCCCATCTGAACCTGTGCTCTGATGCTCCTCAAAAACTCATCCTCATACTGCCCGGCTCTGACCCAGTCCATCAGCTTTGACTGTATCTGAAGTCCCCACATCTGTGCTGCGACTCCAGAAACTAATACCCAAACTGTCAAGATCGGCCAATAAATGTCTGTCTCTCGTCAAGCACATAGTCATGGGATACCTGTTCAAGACATCCACGACTATGTTGGCATTTCCTGGATGGTACTGCAAGAAAATTTTAAAGTCTTTCATCAACTCCAACCATCGTCGATGCCTCATGTTGAGCTCTTTTTGTGTAAACACATACTTCAAGCTCTTGTGGTCTGTGAAGATCTCTACTCTCTCTCCATACAAGTAGTGTTTCTATAATTTGAGAGCAAAGATAACTACTGCCAACTCCAAGTCATTGGTAGGGTAGTTCTTCTCATGCGGGCATAATTGCCTAGAAGCATAGGCAATCATCTTCCCGTGCTGCTGTAACACACAACCCAAATACTTTCCTGATGCATCACTGTAAATGAAAAATCCTCATGCTCCTGATGGTAATGTTAATATTAGAGCTGTAGTAAACCTTTTCATCAGCTCCTCAAATGCTGACTGATAATCCTCAGTCCATACGAATGCCACATCCTTTCCGGTTAGTCTAGTCATCGGCTCTGTAAGTCTGGAAAAGTCCTGAACAAACCTCCGATAGTAGCCCGCCAATCCAAGAAAACTCCTGATCTTTGCTACTGAACTCGAGGTAGACCACAATTCAACTGCTAAAATCTTCTTCGGATCCACAGAGATTCTATCTCCTGTAATAACATGCCCGAGGAATTCAACCTTATCAAGGAAGAACTCATACTTTAATAACTTGCCATACAGCTTCTCCTTCCTGAGGGTCTCCAGAACTATCCTTGAGTGCTGCTCATGCTCCTTTGGGGTCTACAAATATATCAGAATATCATCAACGAAGAATACAACAAACTGGTCTAGGTATTGATGAAATACCTTGTTCATTAGGTTCATAAATACCATCGGAGGATTGGTCAACCCAAACGGCATCACCAAGAACTCGAACTGCCCATAACGAGTCCTAAAAGCTATCTTCGGGATATCTTCCCTCTTTACTTTCACCTGGTGGTACCCTGACCTCAAGTCTATCTTTGAGAATATATTCGCTCCTCTCAACTGGTCAAACAAATCATCAATCTGCGGTAATAGGTATTTGTTCTTGATAGTGAGGTTGTTAAGTGTCCTGTAGTCGATACACATATGTACCAACCCATCCTTCTTTGGTAAAAAAAGTACTGGAGCACCCCATGGTGATGAACTAGAATGTATAAAGCCCTTGTCTTGCAACTCATCCACCTACTTCTTCAACTCTGCCAGTTCGCTCTTATTGACTCTATAGACGTGCTGAGATATCGGCTCTGCGCTTGGTACTAAATCTATAGAGAATTCTATATCTCTGTCCGACGGCAACCCCGGCAACTCCTCTGGAAAGACATCCATGAACTCTACAATCAACGGATGTGGCGGATCCTGCTCTTCTACCAAAGCTCCACAGAAATTGCCTTCGCTCTGCTCTGCTCCTCGGACAAACTCAAACTTCAGCTTTCTTGGCATCTAAAATAAAACTCTGCCTCTACGACAATCGATACTAGCGTGATGTCTACTCAACTAATCCATCCCGAGTACTATATCGTAAGTCGGAAGTGGCATTACGAGTAAACATACGCTTAACTCTCAGCCTCCCAAATAAACTATCTGGTTCTTGCAAACATCACTGACCAGGATAATGCCACCCCTGGTCGTGATCTTGCAAGTCCTCGCCAACAGTTCAGACTCAAGACAAAGCCTCAAAGCAAAAGATACAGATACAAAGCTATGAGAAGCACCAGAATCGAACAAAATATGAGCTGAAAAGGAATCAAGATAAACTGAACCTGAGATGACATCGCCAACCGGCTCCTCCTCCTCCTCGACAGTCAAGGCAAAAGCTCGCCCTTATCGCTGTGCACCTCTCTGCTACTGATGTTGACCAAACTGTTGCTGTTGCGGTGGAAGAGGTCCTCTCTGCTGCTGTCCCGCTGGTGGTCTAGCGGGTGCCCTATGTGCCCGACCTCTTCCCTGAATGGGACAAGTTAGGACTTTAGGACAAGCCCTCAACTGATAATCTTTCGATCCACAGAATAAGCACTGACCAAGTCTCATCCTGCATGCATTACATTCGTGTCCTTGCTTCTTATAGAAAGTGCAAGGAACTGCTGCCCTCTAGATCTGATGCATCTGTTATGCCAGAGCTCTAGCTAGCCCGTGATACTGCTGTCTCTGGTGCTGGTAATACCTCTGGTGCTGATGACGGAAATAAGGTCTCTTCTTTGGACCTGTGTTGGTGTTGGATCCGCCTGTGTCCCTCGGCCTCTTAGAGCCAAGCTCTAAGTCATCCTCCGCTCGCTGAGCCTATCTGAGAATCTCCTCAAAGGTAGCGGTAGGATCTCCGTTGGTGTGGGATTTGACCTCCCGATTCAGGTCCTTTCTGAACTTCCTGGCTCTGTTTCTAGGGTTTTGCCCCTCCACGAAGCGACCTAGTCGACAATACTCCGTCGCATACTCGTCCACTGACATACCCCCCTCGATGAGGTACTGGAACTGGCTCTCTAAGGATATAAGAGCCATGTCTGGAAGAACTTCTCCTTGAAAAGATCTTTGAAGGCTTCCCAAGTGAGTCCTGGTACTGCAATCCTGGGGTCTGTCCAGAACCATGTCAATGCAATATCGAACATCATACACCCTGCTGTCTCTATCTGTAGCATCTCTGGAATCTGCACCAGCCACAGGTTCCGCTCGATGTCCTTAATCCAATCATCTGCATAAAGAATCCCCTTTGTGCCTCTGAAGTCCTTCGGGCCCATCCTCCTGAAGTCTATAATGGTACCCGGCCTCGGTTGCTGAGGAATAAACTGAGGTGGTGCCGTCTGTGGCTGGACTGTAGTAGCTCTTTCAACTACTTCAAGTACGATCTGGTGAGCATTCTCCATGCTCTGTCGTAGGACCTCTGACTGATGTTGTTATGCCTCCATCATTTGCTAGAAGAGCGCGAACATCTGCGTCTGATCAACTACTGGTGGTAGGGGTGGAAGATCCCCGAAAACTTTTTGCCTGTCCTCGGTACTGGAGGTGGAGCACCTCCAAAAGCTACTGCTGATACGCCCACCTGGACCAGTGAAGCTAACCTCCTAAAAGTAGGTGCTGGACCATCATCTGAGGGTGCTGCTCTCAAGGGTGATAAAGTGAATGATCGCACTGTCGCGGCACCTGATCGCTGGAAACGCATCTTCGGCGGCATCCTTAAGATAGATTGAAATAAAAAATTAATATTGAATACGATACGATACCATCAAAGAAGGACAAAATTTTATTCAAATTAAAGCAAATGTTCAATAGATAAGGATTTACAAAATAGATTTTAGAATTTTTCTAGTTGTGATTAAGTAAACTATCAGCCTAAATCCTGTTTCCTAAAGCAGGCTTATAGCAGTACTCTAGGGGAGCACAACTACGAATCGTACTACTTGCGAATCTCGACCAGCATGGGCCACCACTAAAAGCGTATCACAACCCACACCCGAATATTCGGGCACGAGTACGTGGTTACGCCCAGCCTACGCCGCAGCATCGGCGGTAGAACGTTGTCTGGGTCATTTCTAACTATCTAACATCTTAACAATATAATATGGTATTTGCCAATCATCTTAACTCCAAACAAAGGAACAATATGGTATCTCACAAGTATGACGAATCTCAATCACAAAACAAATTAAGGAAGATAAAGCACGAATGGAATAGCTAAGGAAAGAATAAGATACAATCTATAATCTAAAATCTAAAATAATATACAAACTATGAATCTCCACAAATATAATATTTTAATACATGCCAACACAAACAACTAGACCTCATCGGGCTCTGCAACTAAGTCCACCTGGTCTATAGAAGTATCTTCTATAGGTACGCCGTTCTGCGGTCCGTAGAATATGGGATACTACCCTATAAGCCAATCATCTGAAAAAATATATCCAGTCAGGATTGGAGCGAAGTACATACCTCATAAAGCAGTTTCAATAACAGAATCGAGCATATAAAATAGATAAAAGAAATGAAATACAAGATTACTAACATATTAATGAATGAACAATAGATATACAGGTAATGTATAAGAATATAGAACAACAATATGAATATCAGCAATATGATGAAGTAACTGTAATCTAACTAATATGCCTCAGAATAAAAGTTTATTATGTGATCGGTTTGGGTGAACATGATCAGGTAAGATAATTACAAGTGAGGTATGTAAACAGAATGTACACGATGTAACAATGGGGCTTTGATCACATAATCAACTCCTACTCTCCCATCCCCAACTATTACTAATGGATCCAATCACGATACACTATGAACACGAAATATAACCACTGAACATGAGCAGTGGGTGTACACGAATATCATAACCATTGAACACGAGCAATGGTTGTACATGAATAAGCACACTGAATACGAGCAGTGTGTAAAAATAAAATGTAATCAATACCCAATATACACGATGAAATACAGATACACGAGTATCCGCTGAACATGATAGGGGATAACATCTTCTGACGAAATTCATATAGTACAAGTCCGTGAAATCACTGTGTCGAAATCAAGTATACAATTCTAGAACATGCATATATACACTATTATGAATTGAAAAATATCAAAGAAATGAACTCGCCTGAAGTCCTGAGTAAGGTGTGTCTCTCGATGTGCAAGCTGGTGTCACACAGACCTATATATAGTATGTTGCATTAATACAAGGTTCAAAAATAAAATAAGTTAAAATGATGCAAATTCTAAATCATAAAGCCATTTCTAGGTCAAACCGATTAAATCTAGGTTGTAAGAGTCTAACACTAGGACACTAAGTCAAAGCACTATGAAACTAAGCTATACAAGCTAACCTATGATACTATAAAACACTCAAAAAGCTGTATCCTAAGATAAGCAAGTTTCCATATATGAAAATAGTCTTTTAGATATATATATTCAAGTCAATATACTTAATATCAATATCAAAACCATGAAATATGATACCTTGGCCTTGCACAAATGCGTATCACACCTATCTCGATACCCAAGCCCAATACCTTGGGTATCGACCCAATACATTGGTATTACCTTGGTATCCCAAGGTAACCCAAAACCTCTACATATAACTAATACACATATATATAAAACCCCAAAAACTAATATGCTAACTATAACAATACATACTAAGCTACTATAATAGATATCAATAGAATACATAGAAAACTAACTATAATACAAACATACATAGGTATGTATACAGTTAACTATCAACTAAACAATATACTAACCCACTAACTACTAACCAACAATACAATTAGTATACATATCTATATATACTAACTACACAATGTCACAATTACATATATACCTATACCTATAGCTAACTATATACTAACAAGTATATCACTAGTACCTATCTACTATAAACTGCTAACCCAAAGCCAAGCTAAACCGAATACTCACTGATACCCGCACTGTGAAGACTGCATTGATACACAATATTGCTGATACTGAAACTGTGGAACTTCATACCTGTTGATGCCTGCCTCATGCCTGCTCGACTGATACCTTATAATGTTGTCTGCTACATACACTAGCTCGGGACTGCATCAGCAGTATCAGTTGAGGACTGCAACTGCTCTCTGCTGAGCAGTGAACCCCGAGCCCTTCTCTTTGCTGAATGTTGCTGGCCTTATTATGCAGTTGGTTGCACACTTGCCCGAGCTCCCCCCCCCCCTTTCCCCCTCTCTTGCTGATCACTTTGGCAAGGCCACTGCTCGAGCAACTGCTGAGCCTTATCTTGCTGTACACTGTGCTGCTGTGAATGAGTGTTTCCTGTACAGTTGCTACTGCTCTGCTCGGTTGGTGCCTCACATTTGCACTGATGAGCTCTATTAGCTCCCCTCTGCTACTGTATTGAACTTCTCCTGTAAACCCCCTGATTTTTTTAAAATTTTCAAAACTGGATTTTTCACAATTTTCTAGAATTTTCTGGGATTTTTCTGTAAATTAAAAATAGGGTTTTAATTATTCAATGATTTTTAAATGATAATAAATGATATTAAAATATTATGGAAATAATATTTTTGGTTGTAAAATAAAAAACTGGACTTAGGGCAATTTTTCTGGAATTTATTGGGCCTCGGACCTATTTTTAAACACCTAAAAAGTATTTTATTTATTTATTTATTATTATTATTTTTTTTTTTTTTTATTATTATTAGTATTTTTTAAAACCTATTTTTTCGGCCCACTGGACCCGGCCCACCGGCCCAGCCCGCATTTGCTAGCGGGTCGGGTCGGGTCGGTCAGACCCGAACCCGCTCCGCCCGACCCGCGACCCAGTCTCCCCTCCCCCGAGCGGCCCCCGCTTCTCGCGCCGCGTCTCCCGCCGGCAGCTCCGCCACCCTCCGTCCGTCTCGGCCCCGACCCCCTCCGGCCACCCTATTTATACTCCCCCGTTCCCTCTCCGGTCCACCGTTGCCACCGCTCCCCTCCGCCGCATGCCGCCCCGCCTCGCCGCAGCAGCCCCCGCGCAGCTCCGCTGACGACGCCGCCTCCGGCCGCCGTCTCCTCTCTCTCCCCTTCCCCAGCGTGCCCTAGCCGCAGCTGCAGCGCCACCGGCCGGCTCCGTCCGTCCCCCGCCCGCTCCGGCACGCCGCCAGCGCCGCCCTCCGGCCACCTCCGGCCACAGCGCCGCCCCTCCGCCGCCGCAGCCCCGGCCAGACCCAAACCCTAACCCTAATTTTTCCCCGAATCCGCGTGTCCGACACGAGTCGGACACGATTCGACCCTGGTTTTTGGGTCCCCTTCAGGTGCGTGTATCTTCTTGCTCGTAGCTCTGTTTTCGATTCCGCAAATTGCGTTGCGAAGCCTGTATGACCCTCTCGGTGTCCGGACAAACCGTTCGGGGCATCGCGTCCTGTGGTGATCGCACACCGTGATCCAAAAACAGGAAAAACCAGACCCTGTTTTACCCCGGAACTGAGCATGCCCCGCCAAACGGGACGACTTGGTCGTGCGCGGTCTTCACAGATACGTGCGCATCGTCGATACGGACGTGTGGGATTTTGCGGAAGCTGATTCGGGTGTGCGTGCACACCGGAATCAACGCGTATCCGCGGACATCGTCCCGTATCCGTACTTTCTGGAATGTGCCCTAACTTTGTGTACACACGTCGGATTGAGACGAAACTTGCGCCATCGGACTCATAGCGATACGCTGGTCCTGTGGGTCAAGTTTGGTTCGATTCTGAGAACGTTGACAAAATCGCGTGTCGTGGGCCCCATAGGCCCCGCTCGACGGGCGATTTTGTGATCGGCTCATCGGAATCCAATTCTGGAAGTTCCATTGGGTTCGTATCATCGTTCCTGACCTGTTGACACTAAGTTTGGTGAATTTGGAGATCTTTGACCCGGACACGTTTTTCGGTGCAAAGCGGGCCCACATGTGGACCCTATTTTGACCCGAAATTGTCGTTTCTGCCCTTGTCTCCAAACTGGACTCAAGGACAGGCATTTCTAGCTGATTGATATTTTCTGGATCTGATGGTGATGTTTATTTCAGCAACCGGAGTACCGCCTGCAAATCCAGCTGAAGTCAGAACTGCAAATAGAGCCGGAACCACAGGCAAGTGTACCTTGCCAAACTCTGCAGCTTGCTACTATTTTCCTTGACTTGTTTATATATCAGTGGGCAAGTAAAGCTTGCCAAATTTTAGTAATCCTTGTTATAGAACTTGCCTGAATTTAAAGGCATATAAACATGTTTAACTGTTAAAACCCAGGACCGAGTGGCGTACTTAGCGTCCGATTACCAGTCGGGTGCCAACTCCGTACGCGGAGTTGTGTAACGTCACATAGAGATGGATATCGAAACCCGATAATTCTCGTACTTGTCTTATCAAGTACTCCAGAACCCAGGACACTTGACACTATTCATGAGACAGAGTCTTCCTGAGACATTCATGGTGATTCTGTAAAGGATACAGGACTTGACAGAGATATTTTATAGACATTATGACTTGCTGCATTAGCTATAATCCCGCTGACATGGACATGAGATGTTATGGTTATGATATGCGTGATTATATTGGGTGGGGAGAGACACACAGGCTACAGGTTGATGTTATATTATGCCGGCGTCTTAAGTCTCACTACGAGCTAGACAACTACATGATATCACTGCTACCGGCTCCCCGACACAGAGCTTGTAGTAGTTTCAGCCTGAGTTCTTGTACTGGTCTCATGTTGTATATCACTTAGCTGGTTATCTGGTTTACCTTATTGCTTATTATCTGCTGCACTGCATCTATTTTTTGGCTTGTATTTTCTGTACCTTGCTGTCCCCTGAGGACCTGGATCCGGATTATGTCCCCAGGTATAGCCGAAGAGATCCATCCAGAGATATACCGTACAGGAGCACTTCCAGGAGCTGTACCAGGACCGGAAGACGAGCTCGCACCAGAGGACTTCTCCTGAGCATTGGCCGTATGTAGTCAGTTATTTCTATTTCCAGTTGTTTATTTCCTGTCTATTTGTATCTGTTGTACCAGACATATTCTCGGATTGTTTCCCGAGATATTTATTGATATCAGCTTATTTTATTTGCATTACCCTGTCTTTATCTGTGTTTATCTGTTGTGGATGAGATTAGAATAACCTGAGTCTTGTAACATTTTACTGTTAGACTACAGCTTAAGCATGCCCTGATGGATCCATTAAATTGGGTTGTCCATCGGTGCGTGCTGCTGGCCATTGCGCATGTGCTCAGTCCCTCGTCATTTTGGGACTGGGGCGTGACATGGTTTTTGTGGTGGCCCATGCAGGTCTACGACTAATTTGTTCGGTTTCAACTCAGGGACCGAACAGGCTTGCAAATAAGATAGGATAAGTTTTAGGATCTCATCCACTTGCTTGAAACGTTCTTGATATCCATATCGACTTCGAATTAATTCCTCGACTTGCATCCTGCCTTGATTCCTGTGCGCCTCTTATTGTTTATTTTGGTTGCAGGGTTATGGATTCACGAGCAAACGACGAGACTCCCATAATGTCACCACGAGATGCTGAGGTAACCAACGAAGATGAAGTAACACCAGTGGATAAAGGACAGTCAGCTCAACAACATGCCTCGAGAATCCAGCAAGATAACATTCCACCAACGGTGCCAGTTACTCCATCAATGCCCATAATTCCACCAGGGCAGGCCATGGACGGACAGCAGATATTTTAAATGGTCTATACAATAATGCAAGCTCAACAAGAGGCTTTAAGTCGCAGCCTAATAACTGCACTGGAGTAGGCTAACCTACCAACTCGACGGTCAACAACGGGCTCTATCACCGACTTTCGCCAGCTGAAGTCCCGTACATTCTCAGGCAAGGAAGAGCCCACTGAAGTTCATGAGTGGCTTACCAACATTCAACATCAACTAGAAGCAGCTGAACTTCCAAAGGAACGTTGGATGACTGCCGTCAGAATGCAGTTGACGGACAATGCACATCACTGGTGGCTATCTGAGGAAGTACGGCTCGGACCAGACCGAGTCACTTGGGAAGAGTTCTCTAGACTCTTTCAGGAGATGTACATTCCAGCTATCGCTCGATCAGAACTTCGGGACAAGTTCAATCACCTTACTCAGGATACTAAGACGGTGGAAGAGTACAACGCTGAGTTCATTCGTCTAAGTCGCTTCGCTCCAACATTGATCCCGACAGAAGAAGAGAAGGCTGAGAAATTCTTCGACGGACTAAACATTGAGCTACAGAAACTAATTGGATCCGTTGCACCTACTTCGTACTCGGACGTTCTTGCTGCAGCGCGACGCATTGAGCGCGTTATCAGGAGAGAGACTAGTCTGAAACGGACTTCCACTTCAGCACTACAAGAAGAAGTTACAAAAAGACCTCACGTACACCAGCCACCAGAAGCATCTCCACAGACAATACCTGTTTGTCCATATTGTCGCAAGCGAGGCTATACTGAAGACGAGTGCAGACGAAAGAAGAGATTATGCATAGTCTGTGGATCCAGTCAGCATTTATTAAAGGAATGCCCTGAGCGTCGAGACAGAGCACCAAAGGGTAACCAGCAAGCGAGGCCAGCCACTCCAGCATTGGAAGCACCGCAAACGGAAGTTCAAGAAGTCCTACCACCAGCTCCAACAGGGTATCAGCCAAGGCCACCCTTGATACCCCAGGAACTACTCTTCCAACAGGCTCAACAGCAGAAGAATCGACTGCAAGGATGCGAGCAAGCCCTGACGATGACAGTGGAGAACGCGCAGACTCGTGGAATAGCCAATGTGCGTAAGTGATTCGTAGTTATCCGTTTCTAGTCTTGTTGTAGCTCGTGCCTCTTGGTTCGTGACCTCAGCCCCAACCTAGTAATTTGCAACTTGTTAATAACAACCTGGTTTTGATAAAAGTTATAGTTTTAACTAGATTTTTCTGGAAAGTGTAAACTTTCAATTTCTAGGGAAATGGTACTTCCCTAAGTATCTTGTGATGTGTTTTCAAACGATGTTTGCAACCGCGTCATCTCTGTTGACCGGTTATTCTTTGATTGCGAGTACGCAATCCTCTTAAGGGGGGTAGATTGTAAACCCCCTGATTTTTTAAAATTTTTAAAACTGGATTTTTCATAATTTTCTGGAATTTTCTGGGAATTTTCTGTAAATTAAAAATAGGGTTTTAATTATTCAATGATTTTTAAATGATAATAAATGATATTAAAATATTATGGAAATAATATTTTTGGTTGTAAAATGAAAAACTGGACTTAGGACAATTTTTCTGGAATTTATTGGGCCTCGGACCTATTTTTAAACACCTAAAAAGTATTTTATTTATTTATTTATTATTATTATTATTATTATTTTTATTTTTATTTTTATTTTTATTATTATTAGTATTTTTTAAAACCCATTTTTCCGGCGTACTGGACCCGGCCCACCGGCCCAGCCCGCATTTGCTAGCGGGTCGGGTCGGGTCGGTCAGACCCGAACCCGCTCCGCCCGACCCACGACCCAGTCTCCCCTCCCCCGAGCGGCCCCCGCTTCTCGCGCCGCGTCTCCCGCCGGCAGCTCCGCCACCCTCGCCCGTCTCGGCCCCGACCCCCTCCGGCCACCCTATTTATACTCCCCCGTTCCCTCTCCGGTCCACCGTTGCCACCGCTCCCCTCCGCCGCATGCCGCCCCGCCTCGCCGCAGCAGCCCCCGCGTAGCTCCGCTGACGACGCCGCCAGTGCCGCCGCCTCCGGCCGCCGTCTCCTCTCTCTCCTCTTCCCCAGCGTGCCCTAGCCGCAGCTGCAGCGCCACCGGCCGGCTCCGTCCGTCCCCCGCCCGCTCCGGCACACCGCCAGCGCCGCCCTTCGGCCACCACCGGCCGCAGCGCCGCCCCTCCGCTACCGCAGCCCCGGCCAGACCCAAATCCTAACCCTAATTTTTCCCCGAATTCGCGTGTCCGATACGAGTCGGACACGATTCAACCCTGGTTTTCGGGTCCCCTTCAGGTGCGTGTATCTTCTTGCTCGTAGCTCTATTTTCGATTCCGCAAATTGCGTTGCGAAGCCTGTAAGACCCTCTCGGTGTCCGGACAAACCGTTCGGGGCATCGCGTCCTGTGGTGATCGCACACCGCGATCCATAAACAGGAAAAACCAGACCCTGTTTCACCCCGGAACTGAGCACGCCCCGCCAAACGGGACGACTTGGTCGCGCGCGGTCTTCACAGATACGTGCGCATTGTCGATACGGACGTGTGGGATTTCGCGGAAGCCGATTCGGGTGTGCGTGCACACCGGAATCAACGCGTATCCGCGGACATCACCCCGTATCCGTACTTTCTGGAATGTGACCTAACTTTGTGTACACACGTCGGATTGAGACGAAACTTGCGCCATCGGACTCGTAGCGATACGCTGGTCCTGTGGGTCAAGTTTGGTTCGATTCTGAGAACCTTGACGAAATCGCGTGTCGTGGGCCCCACAGGCCCCGCTCGACGGGCGATTTTGTGATCGGCTCATCGGAATCCAATTCTGAAAGTTCTATTGGGTTCGTATCATTGTTCCTGACCTGTTGACACTAAGTTTGGTGAATTTTGGAGACCTTTGACCCGGACACGTTTTTCGGTGCAAAGCGGGCCCACATGTGGACCCCGTTTTGACCCAAAACTGTCGTTTCTGCCCTTGTCTCCAAACTGGACTCAAGGACAGGCGTTTCTAGCTGATTGATATTTTCTGGATCTGATGTTGATGTTTGTTTCAGCAACCGGAGTACCGCCTGTAAATTCAGCTGAAGTCAGAACTGCAAACAAAGCCGGAACCACAGGCAAGTGTACCTTGCCAAACTCTGCAGCTTGCTACTATTTTTCTTGACTTGTTTATACATCAGTGGGCAAGTAAAGCTTGCCAAATTTCAGTAATCCTTGTTATAGAACTTGCCTGAATTTAAATGCATATAAACCTGTTTAACTGTTAAAACCCAGGACCGAGTGGCGTACTTAGCGTCCGATTACCAGTCGGGTGCCAACTCCGTACGCGGAGTTGTGTAACGTCACATAGAGATGGATATTGAGACCCGATAATTCTCGTACTTGTCTTATCAAGTACTCCAGAACCCAGGACACTTGACACTATTCATGAGACAGAGTCTTCCTGAGACATTCATGGTAATTCTGTAAAGGATACAGGACTTGACAGAGATATTTTATAGACATTATGACTTGCTGCATTAGCTATAATCCCGCTGACATGGACATGAGACGTTATGGTCATGATATGCGTGATTACATTGGGTGGGGAGAGACACACAGGCTACAGGTTGATGTTATATTATGCCGGCGTCTTAAGTCTCACTACGAGCTAGACAACTACATGATATCACTGCTACAGGCTCCTCGACACAGAGCTTGTAGTAGTTTTAGCCTGAGTTCTTGTACTGCTCTCATGTTGCATATCACTTAGCTGGTTATCTGGTTTACCCTATTGCTTATTATCTGCTGCACTGCATCTATTTTTTGGCTTGTATTTTCTGTACCTTGCTGTCCCCTGAGGACCTGGATCCGGATTATGTCCCCAGGTATAGCCGAAGAGATCCATCCACAGATATACCGTACAGGAGCACTTCCAGGAGCTGTACCAGGACTGGAAGACGAGCTCGCACCAGAGGACTTCTCCTGAGCATTGGCCGTATGTAGTCAGTTATTTCTATTTCCAGTTGTTTATTTCCTGTCTATTTGTATCTGTTGTACCAGACATATTCTCGGATTGTTTTCCGAGATATTTATTGAGATCAGCTTATTTTATTTGCATTACCCTGTCTTTATCTGTGTTTATCTGTTGTGGATGAGATTAGAATAACCTGAGTCTTGTAATATTTTACTGTTAGACTACAGCTTAAGCATGCCCTGATGGATCCATTAAATTGGGTTGTCCATCGGTGCGTGCTGCTGGCCATTGCGCACGTGCTCAGTCCCTCGTCATTTTGGGACTGGGGCGTGACATCTCCTACCCTCACACACACACACAAACACAACATAGCACACTCTCACACATACACAAATACATTCACCTCTATGACTGCTATATATATATATATATATATATATATATATATATATATATATATATATATATATATATATATACATATATATATATATAGACATATATATATACACTCACACATAAACACAAACACACATATGCATATATACATATAAACCCTAATACACATACCTCTATGTATGTTATTCTATATATATATATATATATATATATATATATATATATATATATATACATAAAGATATAAATACATATAGACACACACATATACAAATATACTTAACTATATACATACTCATATACATATATATATTACATAATTATCATATATATATATATATATATATATATATATATATATATATATATATATAAGAGCAAAACATTAAACACGTGGAGTGCACCGCACCCGTATCACACTAATTCTATGATACGCTTGTGATACGGCTCCAATATACAACCAAACGCATCCCGGAGGATACGAGCAAGTCGAATACATTAAATATGAACAATATGTATAGTAATTAGATCAACTACGTGTTCGTGTTACAATGTGATATGCACAAGTCCCTGTGTCGGAGAAAAACTCCTAAAATCAACCCATTTCGTCCAATTGACGAAATATGGCCTACACGTACCCAATTGTTGACACGACATGTCACGTCCCAGTCCCGAAATACGTAGGACTAGGAATACGTAAGCATGGCAGCCGTATGTATATGGCAACTGCAATATATGGATACCATAATACACACGTACGTTGTATTATGAATATTAACTCACATGTGGTATATATATTATCAGAAGTCACAGGGCATAACTAGTTCTTATCTATAAAATCAAATAACCAATCAACTATATAACTGAATCAAGTATAAAATGCTTGATAAGAACAAGTAGTTGGGTAGAGACAAATCTACTACCAAACTAGAATATAAGAGGAACAAAAATAAGCATATCTAATGAACAATGAGACTCGAAGAGAAGACCTCCTCGAAAAAGAGATAAGCAGCAAGTCATGATCCGTGCTCCTGCAAATTGTCATGATCGTCTACACCTGGAAAGGGACCAGGTCCTCAGAGGGACGTAACAAGATACATAGAAGCTTGTCAATTGAATACAGTAAAATATGCATAATAGACAGAAAATATATAAGTACGCTGTACTAGACAATCTATATAAAAATGCATAGTGAGGACAACCATTTCGACGTATGGGTAGGTATAGGATACTCTATCTATCTCACAACTTATACACATGGCCATGAACATCAGAAGCCGTCATACCGCAAGGGTAGCGACCATTGTGACACCAGAAGCCGACATACCACGAGGGTAGCGACCATCGTAACACAACTCCCGTAGTACGTGCTAGTTACTACGATTTACCAGAGTGTGTAGCCCATACGTCAACTAATTGTCCTCCTCTCCCATGATACTATGTGTCAAGTGTGTGTCAACATATATAGTATATAATTATGACTAAAAGAAAACACATATAAAAATAAGATAAGCATGCAAAGTACTATAAGCAATTTGGCAAGGTATCTTGCTTGGCAAGAAAGCTGCAAAGTGTAAGCGTCCAGACGTCAAGTATAACTATGGCATCAGAATGAACGTCTCTGGATGCTGAAATAAATATCACAAACATTCCCAGAATAAGCGAGATAGCTAGAAAATACTACCCTTTCATCCAATTTGGACACAGGGGCAAAACGGTAATTTCAGATCAAAGTGGGGTCCACATGTGGCCCACTTTGCACCAAAATACGTGCCTGAGGTAAAGGTCTCTAAATGGAACGAATTATAGGTCAAATAAATTCTAAACGTCGATACGAACTAAACGGTATGTCCAATTTTGGATTCCGGTGAGCCGATCACAAATTCGCCCTTCAAGTCAACCCGTGGGGCCTGCGAATAGGCGGCTTGGTCAACTGTCTCAGAATCATGTGAAACTTGGGTCACAGGACCAGCGTGATACCTCGAATCCAATGGTGCAAGTTTTGTCGCATTCTGACGAGCGTACACAAAGTGGGGTGGTATTTTGTAAAAATCGCGATACGGGGACTTTTTGCGGATACGGGTTAATTCTGACGCGCACACACGTCCGAATCAACTTTCGCGAAAGTCCATACGTCAGGATATACATACACGTCTTTCGGTATAATTTGTACATGACGAGACTGTCACGCCCCAGTCCCAAAATACCGAGGGACCGGACGCGTGGCAATGGCCAGCAGCACACACCGATAGACAAACCCAATTTAATGGATCCATCGGGGCATGCTTAAGCTATAATATAAGAATAAGTAGGTCCAATGATACAAACCACAGTCTATACTAATCTCATCCAAAACAGATAATCATAGATCAAATGCCAGAATAAATACAAAGGAAATAACTAACAATCTCAATAACAGTGTCTCGGAGAACAATCCGAGAACAAGTCTGATACAACAATGCAATAGACTGAAAATAAAGAAACTGGAAATAGAAATAAATGAGTATCACCAGACAATACTCAGAAGAAGTCCTCTAGTGTGATCTCGTCCTCGAAGGTCGGTACAGCTCCTGTATCAGCTCCTGAATCTGCTCCTGCTGCGGTCCCGTATACCTCGGGATAGATCTCGTCTGTAAATCCTGGGAACATAATCCGGATCCAGGTTCTCAGGGGACATAGCAAGGTACAAGAAAGCTCATGCCAAAATAAATGCAGTACAACAAATAATAAAATAAATATGATAAGTATGTAATCATCTGTGTGAAATGCAAAAGAGAGAACATCAAAAGTACTCAGGTTGAAATAACTACAAGCTCTGTGTAGGGGAGCCGGTAGCAGTGATATCATGAGGTGGTCTAGCTCAGCGGGAGACTGAGTAGCCGGCATAATATAGTCAACCTGTAGCCTGCGGGTCTCTCCAGCAATAGATGGAACAATAAGGGAATACTAAAATAACCAGCTAAGTGATATGCAAGATGAGAGCAGCACTAGAACTCAGGCTGAAGCATACTACAAGCTCTGTGTAGGGGAGCCGGTAGCAGCAGTAATAATGAGTAATGGGCCAAGCTCGGGCTTCAGAGTCTTGTGCCTCACGATAATAGGGGTGTATATATATATGTTCAGCCTGTAGTCTGTGTGTCTCTCCCCACCCAATGTAATCACACGTCTCATGTCCATGATACCTCATGTCCATGTTACGCACGATCGTATCTAATGCAGAAGTCATAGAGTATCTAGGAATATAATGTCAATGCCATAAAGTCTGTATCCTATACAGAATCACCATGAATATCTCAGGAAGATCCTGTCTCATGAATAGTGTCAAGTGTCCTGGGTTATAGTGTACTTGGTAAGACAAGTACGAGAATGTAAAGGGGTCACGAATGTCCATCTCTAGGTGACAATACACAACACCGCGTACGGTGTTGGCACCTTACTGATAATCGGACGCTAAGTACGTCACACGGTCCTAGGTCAAACATGCACAGCAATATAATGAATCAAGAAAATGCAACAAGAATTGTAAAGTTGGCAAGGTATACTTGCTCACTGATGCATAACTAAGTCAAGGAAATAAGTAGCAAAGACTGCAAGATTTGGCAAGGTACACTTGCCTGGGGTCCTGGCTCCAACTGTAGCTCTGGTCTCAGTGTGATCTGTAGGTAATACTCCGGTTGCTGAAATAAACATCACCATTAGATTCAGAAAATACCAAATAGCTAAAAATGCCTGTCCTTGAGTCCAATTTGGACACAAGGGCAAAAATGACATTTCTGGGCCAAAGCGGGGTCCACATGTGGGCCGCTTTGCACCGAAAAGCGTGTCAGGGTCAAAGGTCTCCAAATCGGTCAAACTTAGTGTCAACAGGTCAGGAACGATGATACAAACCCAACGGAACTTCCAGAATTGGATTCCGATGAGCCGGTCACAAAATTGCCCGTCGGGTGGAACCTGTGGAGCCCACGACACACGATTTTGTCAACGTTCTCAGAATCGAACCAAACTTGGCTCACAGGACCAGCGTATTGCTACGAGTCCGATGGCGCTAGTTTCATCTTGATCCGACGTGTGTACACAAAGTTACAGCGTATTCCAGAACCGACGGATACGGGGTGGTGTCGGGGGATACGCGTTGATTCCGGTGTGCACGCACATCCGAATCGGCTTCTGCAAAATCCCACACGTCCGTATCAACGTCACGCACGATTCGGTAAAGACCGCGTGCGACCAAGTCGTCCCGTTTGGCGGGGCGTACTCAGTTCCGGGGTAAAATAGGGTCTGGTTTTTTCCTGTTTTTGGATCGCGGTGTGCGATCACCACAGGACGCGATGTACCGAGCGAGTTGCACGGGCACCGAGAGGGTCATACAGTCTACGAGTAGCAACTGACGGAATCGAAAACGGAGTTGCAAGGAGGAAGAAAACGGTACCTGAACAGGGCCTCGTGAATCTGTTTTTCACGTGTCCGAGAGTCCAATTTGTGTTCTGGTCGTGTCCTCGCGTGTCCTGCATCCTGTGTCCTGTCTCTACTTCGTGTCCGCTGTGTCCGTGTCCTGAGTCTCTGTGAGTCCCGGCTAGGGTTTGCCGTGCTCTGCGGGTCGGAGGAGGACCGAGCGGAGGCGATGAGGAGTCGGGTCGACTGCGCGGTGGAGTCGAGGGGAAGGAAGAAGGAGGAGGCGGTGCTGCGGCCGGAGGGGAGCGGCGTGCTAGGGTGGCACGGAGGTGCTGGCAGCGGCGTGGCGCTCGACGGCGGGTGGCGGTCAGAGGGATGGCCGGAGGGATCGATCCGGCCGGAGAAGAGGGGAGAGGCTAGGGCTTCCCTGGGCGCTGCTCGCGGAGATGGGTCGAGGCGGAGGGAGAGTGAGGCGAGGGGATGAGTCATCGGGAGAGGACGGGCTGGAGATTGGGGTTCTGTGGCGGAGTCCGTTGGAGTCGGGCGGAGGCAGCGGCTAGGCGTCGGGTTCGTGGTGAGAGCGGCTAGGTTTTAGGAGGGAGACGGCGGGCTGACGAGGTGCGGAGGGCGGCGGGAGACGCGGCGCTGATCGTGGCGGAGGGCGGCGGAACGTGGGGGAGGATTGGGGAAGGAGAGGACAGGAAGGAAGAGATGGTTGCAGAGGGCGGCGGCCGGGCTAGGGGCGGCGCCGGAGAGGGGTCGGCAGAGGCGGAGGAAGAGGCTGCTTAGGGTTAGGGTTAGGTTAAAATTAGGGTTAGGGTTAGAGATTTTGGGAAATTTAGGAATTTGGGATCTCTTTTTCTTTTCTTTTTCTTGTGGAGAAAACTAGAAAATAAGTAGGTATTTATACATGTAGAAAATAGAATAGGGTTAGACCTAGGATTCGGGCTGGGTCAATAGGTCAACGCTCCTTGGGCTGGGCTTCGGCTCTCATGGGGATTTCGGGCGTTGGCACAGATTTAAATTCGGTTTAATTCTAAATTGGTTTCTAGGGCTTTAAACGGGTTTCCGGAGTCCAATAAATCCGCAAAAAATTACCCTATGTCCGGTTTTCCATTTTACACCATAAAATATTATTTCCATAATATTTTAGTAGGAATTAACCGTAATTAAAAAATCTTTGAATCAACAAAGGCCTAGGTCACGATTCCCGAAAATTCAGATAATTTGGGGAAAAATCCAAATTTAAAATTCTGAAAATCAGGGGGCTTACAATCTACCCAACTTATAAAAATTTCGTCCTCGAAATTAAAATAGAGTAGGGTTCAAAGAATTCCTCTCAAGTAACCATTGCGGTCTCTACCCAACTTAGATTTTACCCATCTATCATCTAAGGCTATATATCTAAGAAAGCTATGCCCCAACTTATTGAATCATATTATTGAATCCTCAAGTATTTAACACTAAACATACCACCTATGGTATTCCCTTAATCATATATAAAAGGGTCGTCACAATGCGACTGGCCTGTGGGGTATATCTAGTACTGTCTATATATCAACTTATACTAGGCACGAGGTTTCATCTTTTCGAAGTAAGGGAAGACGAAGATCAATAATAAAGAGTTCAAGGGCGAGGTAATAGAATAGAAGTATCAGGATCAAGGCGTTTAACAAATTCAAATGGGATTTGTCAAGACAATTGTGGATTGAAATCCTATTATGGTAATCCTTTGTTTGCATGCTCGTATTAGTACAGTTATGTAACTGATACGATATGCTCAGATATATCTAGAGGGCAAGTATACTAGTCAACTATATATCTCAATCCACGTGAAGTAGTCGTGCGAAGAGCGAACCAAAATGTACTAAGGTTGATCAGACCGTAATACACTGATTCTGAATAGACAATTGTATTAGTGTGTCGACCCACTAATACGGATGTCATGAACAAGCTCGATAAAAGGATAAGCTTGCAAAACTAGGCTATATTAGCAGCATAAGTCAAGGTGGTACAACAAATGTAAGTATGCTAGATGATGATGAAAGGGGGTACACTTAATTCAAGTTCTCAAAACAACACAAAATAAGCACAATAACAAAAGGCTCTATAATCTCTACAGTTATCAATTATAAAAACATTCTAGGTTATAAATTATTAGCAAGTTCAAAATTACATAGGTTAGGGCTGGGGTCACGAACCAATAGGCACGAGATAAAACAAATCAATAAACAGATAACTACGACAAATTATGCGCATTAGCTACTCCATGGGTCTGCGCGTCTTCCAAAGTCATCGCTGGAGCTTGTTCACGTTCTTGCAGTTGATTCCTCTGCTGCTGTTGAGCCTGCTGGAAGAGTGTTGCTTGTGGTGCCAGGGGTGGCCTCGGCTGATTCCCTCCTGGGACTGGTGGTCTGACTCCTTCAACTCTCGTTTGTGGTGCTTCCAATGCTGGAGAGGCTGGCGTTGGTGCTGGTGACATTAGCGCTTTTTCTCGACATTCGGGGCATTCCTTCAGTGAATCCTGACTGGATCCGCAAGCTAAACATACTTTCCTTTTTCGTCTGCACTCGTCCTCAGTATGGCCTCGCTTGCGACAATATGGACAGACAGGTATTGTCTGTGGAGTTGCTTCTGGTGGCTGGTGTACTTGAGGTCTTTGTGTAGCTTCTTCTTGTGGTGCTCCGGCTGGTGCTGATGTGGCTGGTTGTTGAATCATCAATGCTTTCTCTCGATGCTGAAGACAATCCTTGGCTAAGTGTTGACTGTTTCCGCAAATCAAGCATAATCCTAACTTGCGTCTGCATTCTTTTTGAATATGGCCTATCTTGCCACAGTAGTGACAAGTTGGAAGAACTAAGGCTCTTGGTGCTGCTCTCGGTGGTGGATTCATCTGTGGTCGCTTTGCAGCTCTTTCCTGTTGTGCTTGGTCCGGTGCTGATGCATACGGCCGCTTCTGGCTGGACTCTATCCTTGTGTTGCACTCCATGGGTCGTGCTGTAGCAAGAACATTCTCGTCTAAGGTAGTTGTAGTGGGGCTGATTAATCTCCGTAGCTCCGAGCTAAATCTGTCGATGAACTTCTCCGCTTGGATTTGCTGGGCTTCTTCCTGAACCTTCTGTTGGGCTTGCATCATCGCATAGAACATGCGAAACATCTGTTGTTCGTCCATAGCCTGCCCTTGTGGAATGGTAGGCGTCGGTGGAGCCAATTGCGTCGATGGTGGAACGTCATCTTCCGGGATTCTCGAGGCATGCTGACTTGCTTGCTGTGATGATGGACCTTCACTAACTGGTGTCACTTCATCTCCGTTGGTTACCACATCATCTCGTGGTGATCTGGCAGGAGTCTCGTTGTTTGTTCGTGAATCCATAACTCTGCAACCAAAATAAATAATAAGAGGTGCACAAGAATCGGCAGGATGTGAGTCAAGAATTTAAATTCGAATCTGATATAGATATCAAGAACGTTTCAAGCAAGTGGATGAGATCCTAGAAACTTATCCTATTCTTATTGCAGGCTTGCTCGGTCCCTAAGTTGAAACCGAACAATTTAGTCGTAGACCTGCATGGGCCACCACAAAAACCATGTCACGCCCCAGTCCCAAAATACCGAGGGACCGGACGCGTGGCAATGGCCAG